>JAZHEH010003324.1:0-14935 GCA_036589455.1 Ateles fusciceps | reverse complement strand
TAGGGATTAAAGAAAAAAGTCATAAACCCACCATTCACAAACATTACAATAAATAACAACAAGATGCAAAGTACATATTCACCCTTGTAATACTTGCCACCTATTATAGGACTTGGCCACTTTGAGCCACCAACACGATTATCTTATTTTCCTAGATTGCATTCAGGAGTTAATAAACACATCAAAAAGATCACATAGGGAACAAGTTTATATGTGGCTTTTATAAAACAATTTTTTTTTTTTTATTGGTGGAGATTTTTTTTTGACAGACCTAAATAGGCTTTTGAGTTAATCAAACAATTTAAAAATGACATATACCACATTTCAGTTAGCAGAATGAGTCTTTGGTAATTATTTTCATACCATTTAATGGCTAATACCTAAATATTTTTGGTGGTCTCAAAAAATTTATTAATATTTGGTATAAATAATTTTTGAGGAAGTCAAACATTTATATCAATCACATGGCCAATAATGTTCAGAGCTTTACCTTCCACAAATAAATAATTTACCAATATCTGAGCAATAACAAGATCATGAACGAATTCTTCATTTTTACATAAATTTTTGTTGGCTCTACCCATTTAGATATATGGTTCATTTTGTTGTTTCTTCAATATCACTGAAATTTGTATGAATATTTAAATCTTTGCCAAGAAGTATAAGTACAAATAAGCCCAGAAAGTGATCGATTACAGTAAATATTCAACTCTTCAATGTGCAGAACAGATTAACATTTACAAGTATTTAATATGAAGGCATCAAAAAAATGACCTTATCAAATAAACTAAGTAAAACACCAGAGACCAATGCAAATCAAAACTACAATGACATATCATCTCCCCCCAGTTAAAACATTTTATCTAAAACACAGGCAGTAACTAATGCTGTCAAGGATGTGGAAAGAGGAAAGTCTTCTACACTGTTTCTGGGAATGCATATTCATAGAACAATTGTGATGAATAGTTTGGAGGTTTCTCAGTAAATTAAAACTAGAGCTACCATATTATCCAGCAATCCCACTGGTAGATATATATTGAAGAGAAAGGAAATCAGTATTCTCAAATACTGATTGCTGCACTAATCACAATAGCCAAGATTTGGCAGCAACCTACATGTCCATTAATTAACAAATGGATAAAGAAAATGCGATGCATATACGCAATGGAGTACTTACTATTCAGTCGTAAAAAGAAAGAGATCCTGTCATTTGCAACAACATGGATGAAACTGGAGGTCATTATGTTAAGTGAAATAAGCCAGGCACCATTAGACCTACCTTCCATGTTCTCAGTTATTTATGAGAGATACAAATTTTAAAAAGTTAAACTTATGGAGATAATGAGTAGAATGATGGTTACCAGAGGTTGAGAAGAGTAGTGGGAAGATTGGGAGTGTGGAGATGTGGGGTTTGCTAATGGGTAGAAAAAATAGAATAAATAAACAAAATATATTATATGACAGAACCACAAGGTGACCATAATCAGTAATAATTTAATTGTACATTCTAAAATAACTAAAATAGTATAATTGGATTATTTGTAACAAATGATAAATGCATGTGGTCATGGACACCCCATTTGCGTTGGTGTGATTATTACAAATTGTATTCCTGTATCAAAATATCCCTTGTACTCCATATATACACCTACTATGTACCCACAAAAATTAAACATTAAAAAATAAAATGAGATAACCAGCTTACCCCAGCCAAAATGGTCATTATTCAAAAATCAAAAAACAATAGATGTTGGTGTGGATGTAGTGAAAAGGGAATGCTTATACACTGCTGGTGGGAATGTAAATTAGTACAATTCTATGGACGACAGTATGGAAATTTCCTAAAGAACTAAAAGTAGATCTACAATTCAATTCAGGAATTAAACTAATGGGTTCTTACCCAAAGTAAAAGAAGTCATTATATAAGAAAGACAGAAGCATGTGTATGCTTATCACAGCATAATTCACAATTGCAAAGATATGGAGTCAACCTAAGTGCCCATTACCTAATGAGGAAAGAAAATGTTGTGTGTGTGTGCACATATGTGTGTATACACCATGGAATACTATTCAGCCATAAAAAGAATGAATAATGTCTTTTGCAGAAACATGGATGGAAGTGATGTCATCATCCTAAGAGAAGTTACTCAGGAATGGAAAACCAAATACCATATGGTCTCACTTATAAGTGGAAGCTGAGTTATGAGTACACAAAGGTAAAGGCATACAGAGTAGTATAATTGACACTAGAGACTCATGAAGAGAGAGTGTAAGACAAAGGTAGGGGATGAAAAAATTACCTATTAGGTGCAATGTATACCATTAGGGTGGTGGGTACACTAAAATTCCATACTTCACCACTAAACAATTCATCTGTGTAACCAAAGACCACTTCTATCTTTAAAGCCATTAAAATCAATCAATCAATCAGAAAAAAAACTGTGGAATTTTCTCAAAAAATTGAAAATAGAACTACCATATGATCCAGCAATCTCTCTCCTGAGTACACATCCAAAGAAATTGAAATCAGGATCTTGAGGGGACATTAGCACTCCCATGTTCATTACAGCACTATTCACAATAACTAACACATGGAAGCAACCTAAATGTCCATTGATGAATCCTGGCATTTGCTCCACCATGGATGAAACTGGAGGAATGTATGCTTAGTGAAATAAGCCAGACACAGAAGGACAAATACTATATGATACCACTTACATAATTTATCTAAAATAGTCAACTCACTAAATCAGCAATTGATTTGCCAGGGACTGGGGAGGCAAAATGGGAGATATAAGTCACAGGGTACAAAATTTCTATTATACAAGATAAAACAATCCCAGTAATCTACTGTACAATTATGGTGACACTATTGTATTGTATACTTAAAAATTTGCTAAGAAAGTAAATAGTATGTTAAGTGTCTTTATCCCAAAATAATAATAGTCATAGATAAGAAAATGACAGAACAGTTTTGAAAGTGATACCTAGGTTTATAGCATAGATTGTTTCACAAGTGTATACTTGTCTCTAAATTCATTATTTTATAAACGTTAAATATATACAGCTTTTTAAATATCAATCATATCTCTACAAATAGTTTCTCTATTTTCGAGAGAGCTTATATGAGATCAACATAATCACTCAGTGTCTAATAGAATTCACCTGCAAAACCATCTATTCCTGATTGACAAGAACAGATTTTCAACTAGCAATCCAACTACAAATAGTTATTGCACAATCCAGATTTTTTATTTTTTCTTTATTCAGATTTTGTAAGGTAGATTTTTCTAGAAAATTGTCAACATTAATTTAAATTTACAGTATGTTGGCCTGAAGTAGTTTCTAGTATTTTTTTTATTTAAAAAATTATGAAAAAATTACTAAAAGAGTGAAATTGCGATGTTTATAACACAAAGAAATGATAAATACTTGAGGTGATGGATGCCACAATTTCCCAGATTTCATCATTACACATCGTATGCCTATATCAAAACATCTTATATACGTCGTCAATATATATAACTATTATGTATCTGAAATAATTAAAAATTTTAAAAACTAAAATTGTGGTAAATACAGTTAACATAAAATATACCATCTTAACCATTTTAAAGTCTACATTTCAGTGGCATTAAGTACATTTATATTGTTGTGTAACCATCACTACTATCCATCTCCAGAATTATTTTCATCTTGCATTACTATATACCTACATTCATTATGATCTTGCATGTTCTTCACATGTACCCCAAAACCTAAAATGCAATAAAAAAAAGTAACTCCCCATTTTTCCTTTTCCTAGCCTCTGGAAACCACCATTCTGCCTTCTGTTTCTATGAATTTGACTATTCTATGTATGTCATAAATAGAATTACACATTTGTTTTTTGTGACTGGTTTATTTCACTTTGCATAATGTCGTTAATAAGCATCCATGTTGTAGTATGTGACAGGATTTTATTCCTTTTTATGACTGAAAAATATTCTTTTTTATTTTTATTTCTTTTAAATTATGCTTTAAGTTTTGGGCTACATGTACAGATTGTGCAAGATTGTTACAGAGGTGTACACATGCCATCGTGGCTTGCTGCATCCATCCCCTGTCACCTACATTAGGTATTTCTCCCAATGTTATCCATCCTCAATCACCCTACACTCTGCTATCCCTCCCCTAGTGCCCCCATCCCCCCAATAGGCCTCAGTGTGTGATGTTCCCCTCCCTGTGTCCATGTGCTCTCATTGTTCAACACCCACTTATGAGTCAGAACATGCAGTGTTTGGTTTTCTTTTCCTGTGTCAGTTTGCTGAGAATCATGGTTTCCAGCTTTATCCATGTCCCTGCAAAGTACATGAACTCATCCTTTTTTATGGCTGTATAGTATTCCATGGTGTATATGTGCCACATTTTCTTTATCCAGTCTATCACTGACGGGCCTTTGGGTTGGTTCCAAGTCTTTGTTATTGTAAACAGTGCCACAATGAACATACATGTGCATGTGTCTTTATAACATAACAATTTATAATCCTTTGGATATATACCCAGTAATGGGATTGCCAGGTCAAATGGTATTTCTGTTTCTAGATCCTTGAGGAATCACCGCACTGTCTTCCACAATGATTAAACTAATTTACACTCCCACCAACAGTATAAAACCATTCCTATTTCTCAACATTGTCTTCAGATTTTTTAATAATTGCCATTCTAACTGGCATGAGATGGTATCTCAATGTGGTTTTGATTTGCATTTCTCTAGTGACCAGTGATGATGAGCATTTTTCATGTTTGTTGGCTGCATAAACGTCTTCTTTTGAGAAGTGTCTGTTCATATCCTTTGCCCATATTTTGATGGGGTTGTTTGTTTTATTCTTGTATATTTGTTTAAGCTCTTTGTAGATTCTGGATAGTAGCCCTTTGTCAGATGGGTAGCTTACAAATTTTTTTTCATTCTGTTGGATGCAGGTTCACTGTAATGATTGTTTCTTTTGCTGTGTAGAAACTCTTAAGTTTAATTATATCCCATTTCACTATTTTGACATTTGTTGTCATTGCTTTTGGTGTTTTAGTCATAAAGTCCTTGCCTATGCCTATGTCCTGAATGGTATTGCCTAGGTTTTCTTCTAAAGGTTTTATGGTGTTAGGTCTTATGTTTAAATCTTTAATCCATCTGGAGTTAATTTTAGTGTAAGGTGTCAGGAAGGGGTACAGTTTCAGCTTTCAATTACACAAGATAAAACATGGCTAGCCAGTTTTCCCAACACCATTTATTAAACAGGGAATCTTTTTCCCATTGCTTGTTTTTGTCTGGTTTGTCAAAGATCAGATGGTTGTAACTGTGTGGCATTGCCTCCAAAGCCTCTGTTCTGTCCCATTGATCTATATCTCTGTTTTGGTACCAGTATCATGCTGTTTTGATTACTGTAGCCTTATAGTACAGTTTGAAGTCAGGTATCGTGATGCCTCCGGCATTGTTTTATTTTTTTTGCTTAGGATTTTCTATGGCTATGTGGGCTCTTTTTTGGTTTTGACGTTTAAGGTGGTTATTTCCAGTTCTGTGAAGAAGGTCAGTGGTAGCTTGATAGGCTGAATAATATTCTATTGTATGTATACACTACTTTTTATTTCTCTATTAATTCATTAATAGACATTTGGGTTGTTTTTAACTTTTGGCTGTTGTGAATAATGCTGCTATGAACATGGGTTTAAAAATAATATCTTTAACACCATGCATTCATTTTTTAAAAATATATACTCATAAGAGAAACTGCTAGAACTTATGATAATTCTATTTTTAAATTTTTGAGGAATTTCTATGCTATTTTCCACAGCTGCTGCAGAATTTTACATTTGAACCAAAAGTTCACAAAGGTTCTAATTTTTCTATATCTTCACCAGTACTCATTATTTTTTGTTTTGTTTTTGATAACCATCATAATGGGTGTGAGTTGGGTTGGTATATTATTGTGGTTTTGATTTTTATTTCCATAATAATTAGTTATATTTAGCACCTTTCATGTATCTATTGGCCATTTATGTGTCCTCTTTGGATTAATACCTGTTCAAGTTCTTTCCCCGTTTTTGGTTGAATTGCTTGCTTTTATTTTTTTATTGTTGTAGAAGATTTTCAAATATTCTGGGTATTAAGTCCTTGTCAGATACATGATTTGCAAATTTTTTCTTCCATTCTGTGAGTTGCCTCCTCACTCTGCTGACTGTGTCCTTTGATGCATAGAAGTTTTTAATTTTTATGTAGCCCAATTTGTCTTTTTTTGCCTATACTTTCCACATCATCCAAGAAATTATTGCTAAGTCCAATGTCAAATCCTTTTTCCTGTGTTTTCTTCTAAGAGTTTCATAGTTTTAGCTCTTAATTTCAGGCCTTTCATCCAGAATAATTAGTGATGCTGAACATTTTTTCATGTGCTTATTGTCCATTTGAATTCCTTAGGAAAAATGTCTATGAATGTTTTTTGTATATTTTTAATTGAATTGTTTATTTTTTGTTGTTGTAGAAGTTATTTATATATTATGGATATTAGATCCTTATTAGATATATTATTTGCAAATATTTTCTCCCATTTTGTAAGTTGCCTCTTAACTCTAATAGTGTCTTTTAATGTATAAAAGGTTTACATTTTATATAGACCAATTTTTCTATTATTATTTTGTTGCCTGTGCTTTTTATTTCATATTCATGTAATCTTTGCCAAATGCAATGTCATTAAGATTTAACCCTGTGATTCTTAAGAGATTTTTGTTTTGTTTTTAATTTTTAGCTCTTACATTTAACGTCTTAGTTATTTTTTTATGGTGTAAGGTAAGGGTTCAACTTCCTTAATTTGCATGTGAATAGTTTTTCTAAACCATTTCTTGAGAGGACAGTCCTTTCTCCATTGAATGGACTTAAAATCCTGGTTGAAAATCATTTGTTCATACATGTAAAAGTTTATTTCTAGGCTCACTACTGAATTTCATTTGTCTAACATGTCTGTCTTTATGTAAGTACCATGCTGTTTTGATTACTGTAGCTTTGTAGTAAAATTTGAAATCAGGAAAAGAAATCCAAATTTGTTCTTTCACATTCTTTTAGTTCATCTGGATACCTGGGGATTCCACATGCATTTTAGAATGGATTTTAATTTTTATGCAAAGGAACTTGTTGAGATTTAATAGGGATTACAATGAGTCCATAGATCACTTTAGAAAGTATTGTCATCTTACCAATATCTGTCGTTCAATTTATGAAAATAGGATGTCTTCTCATTTAATGGTGTGTTCCTAGATCTTTTTCAGCAACATTCTGTAATTTTCAGTAAGTTTTCAGCTCCTTTGTTAAGTTTATTACTTAAGTAAGGTATCATAGATGGAATTTTCTTTTTAAATTGTTCCTTGTTATTATGTACAATCAAAACTGAATTTTATGTCCTAATTTTTTATCCAGCATCATTGCTGAATTCATTTACTAGTTGAAATAGCTATTTTTGGCATGTGTGTAATCTGTAGGACTTTCTACCTGTAAGATCATGTAATCTACAAACAGACATAATTTACTTCTTACTTTGTCTTCATTTACTATGTTGAGATAGTTTTCTATTTCTATTTTGTTGAATTTCTTTTCATGAATAGATGTTGAATTTTGTCAAGTGCTTTTTGTAATACATTGAGATGATTATTTGTGGAGTTTCTTAGTTTATTCTATTTTTGGGGTGTTTTACATTGATACCTTTTTATATGTTAAATCAATTTTGCATTTCAGAAATAAGTCCCACTTGGGAATGTTGGACATTACTTTTAATATACTGCAGAATTGATTTGCTAGCATTTTGTTGAGAATTTTTACATCAATATTCATAAGGGTTATTGGTCTGTAGTTTTCTTTCCTTGTAGTGTCTTCATCTGTCCTCGGAATCAGGGTAATGCTAATGTCATAGATTGAGCTCAGAAGAGTTCTCACTAATTCCGTCTTTTGGATGAATTGGAAAAGTATTAGTGTTAATTTTTCTCTAAATGTTTGGTAGAATTAACAAGTGAAACAATCTTGTTTTATACCTTTTCTCTTTTGGGAGGTTTTTGGTTACCTATTCAATCTCTTTACTACTTATAAACATGTTCATATTTTCTAATTCTTCATGATTCAATCTTGATAGCTTTGCATATTTCTAGGAATCTGTCCAGTTTTTCTAGGGTATCAAATTTCTTGACATATAATTGTTCATAATAATCTCATAATCCTCTTTTAGTATTTCTATAAAACTGGTAGTAATGTTTCCTCTTATATTTCTGAGATTTTAGTTATTTGACTTACATTTTTCTCAATCTACCTAAAATTTTGTCAATTTTGTTGATATTATCAAAGAACCAAATCATGCTTTTATTGATTTTCTCTATTGTTTTTCTATTCACTATTGTTTTTGGAAAAAAAAAAAATCTGCTCTAATTTTTATTATTTTATTTCTTTCTGCTAACTTTGAGTTTAATTTGTTTTTCTCTTTCCATTTCCCTAGATGTAAATTTAGGTTGCTAATTTGTGATATTTTTCATTTTAATATAATGTTTCAAGGTATAAATTTTCTTCTTAGCACTGCTTTCACTTCATTCCATAACTTTTGCTTTGTTGGTTTTTTAAAAATTCATTTTACTTATTTTATTTGTCTCAATATTTTTCTAATTTCTTCTGTTCTCTTTCATTCATTTTGCTTTGATTTTTACAGTTTTCTGTCTGTCATTGATATCTACTATCATTCTATTATGATTTGAAGAAACAGCTTCTAAGACTTCAATGTTTATAGATGCATTAAAATTTGTTTTGTGTTATTACATGTGATCTACCCTAGAAAATATTTTACATGCACTTGAAAAATATCCGTATCCTATATTGTTCCATAGAATTTTTTTTTTTAATGTCTTTTAGGTGCAATTTGCTATAGTGTTGTTCAAGTCCTGCCTTTGTTGTTGTTGTTGTTGTTGTTGTTGTTTTGGTTGCATTTTCTTTTCTTGTTATATGTATTATTTACGTGGGGTATTTTATTGTATCTTACAGTAATTGTCCAAGCTATCTCACTTTACTTCTACCAATGTTTGCTTCATATATGTAGGAAACTCTAACATTAGTGTATATATGTTTATAGTAGTCATATATTCTTTCTGATTTGACCCTTTTGTTATTATGTAATGTATCAACTTGCCTCATAACAGCTTTTTACTTAAAAAGTATTTTTGTCTATTAATGTAGTTAAGCTTGATCTCTTTTGTTTACTGTTTTCATGAAATCTTTTCCATCCTTGCACTTGCAATCTGTAAGTCCTAGATCTACAGTTAATCTCTTGTAGAGAGCATATAGTTGGATCCATTCTTAAAAACAAAATTATGTCAATCAGTCTTTTGGTAGGGAGTTTAATATACTTACATCTAAAATAATCAGTGTTATTTGTTTTCTCTGTGTCTTATATCATATTTTGTCCTTAATGTCTTCCCTTACTGCCTTCCTTTGTATTTATTTGAATTTTTTGTAGTAACATTTTGTAACACAAACATTTTTTGTGTATTCCACAGATGTTTTTCTTTATGATTACCATGGGGGTTTATACATATAATCCTAAAGTCATAAGTATTTTAAATCAAAACCATCAACTTAACTTCAATCACATACAACAACTCTATTCCTTTACAGTTCGACTCACCATTTTATGATATTGATGTCACAAATTATATATTCCTATATTATGTACCCATTAACATATATTTATAATTATTTTATGCTGTAATATTTTCAATTCTTGTCAATAATAAAAAAGTGAAATTACAAAGCAAAATTACAATTATACTGGTTTCTATATTTGTTCATGTAATTATCACTACTTTCAATTTTAATATGTCATAAACAATATATACTTTTATTTAAACTTGCGAACTCTCTTTAGCATTACTTTTAAGGCAGTTATAAGAGTAATGAACATCCTCAGCTTTTGGAAATATTTTAATTCTTCTCTAATTTTTTTCTTTTCAGAGCATTGCTTTTTAATTTTTTTCAACTTTAAGTTTCAGAAGGTACATGTGCAAGTTTTTTACATAGGTAAATTGTGTGTCACTGGAGTTTGGTGTACAAATAATTTTGTCACCAAGTTAATGGGCATAGTAAGCAAAAGGTAGTTTTTAGACCCTCACCTCCTCCCACTCTCTACCCTTAATTAAGCTTTGGCGTCTATTGTTTCCATCTTTGTGTCCATGTGTACTAACGTTAACTGACACATATGCAAGAGAACATGCTTCATTTTCTGGTCCTATATTTCTGCTTGAAATTATATCCTCCAGCTGCATCCATGTTGCTGTAAATGACATGATTTTATTCTTTTTATGGCTGTGTGGTATTCCACAGTGTATATGTACCACATTTTCTATATGCAGTCTATCATTGATGGACCCTAGGTTGACTCCATGGCTTTGCTATTGTAGATGGTACTGTGATGAACAAACACTTGCATGTATATTTTTGATAGAATGATTCATATTCCTTTAGGAATGTACCCAATAGTGAGATTTCTGGGTTAAATGGTACTCTGCTTTAAGTTATTTGAAAAGTCTCCAAACTGCTTTCCACAATGGCTGAACTAATTTACATTCTCATCAAGTAGTGCATTCCTTTATCTCCACAACCTCACCTACATCTGTTATTTTATGGCTTTTTACTAACTGTCATTCTACGTGATTGCAATGGCATCTCACTGAGGTTTTGAATTGCATTTCTCTAATAATTAATGATGTCTGAGCATATTTTCATATGCTTGTTGTCCATGTGTATGTCTTTTTCTGAGAAGTGTCTGTTCACATTCTTTTCCTACTGTTTAATGTACTTGCTTGTTTTTTTACTTGTTTATTTGTTTATATTCCTTATAGATTCTAGATATTAAGATCTTTCTCTGATGCACAGTTTGCAAATACATTCTCTTCTCATATAGATTTTCTGCTTACTCTATTGATGGTTTCTTTTGCTGTACAGAAGCTCTTTAGTTTAATTAGGTCACACTTGCCTATTTTTTTGTTGAAATTGCTTTTGGAGACTTTGTCATGAAATCTTTGCCAAGGCCTATGTCCAGAATTGCATGTCATATGTTTTTCTCTAAAGTTTTTATAGTTTTAGGTTTTACGTTTAAGTATTTAATCCACCTTGAATTGATTTTGCATATGATGAAAGAAAGTGTTGCAGTTTCCATCTTCTGCCTATGGCTAGCCAATTATCTCAACACCATTTACTGAATAGGGAGTCCTTTCCCCCATTGCTTGTTATTGTCAACGTCGTTGACTATGAGATGATTGTAGGTATGTGGTTTCATTCCTGGCTTCTCTATTCTGTTCATTAATATATGTGGCTCTTTCTGTGCCAGTACTATGCTCCTTAGGTTACTGTAGCCTTGTAGTATAAATTGATTAAGGTAGCATGACACCTCTGACATTTTTCATTTTACTTAGGATTGCTTTGGCGATTTGGGCTGTTTTTGGTTCCATATAGTGTTAGTCTGTTTCATACTGCTGATGAAGACGTACCCAGACTGGGTAATTTATTTAAAAAAAGAGATTTAATAGACTTACAGTCCCCCATGTGTCTAGAGGCCTTAAATCATGGTAAAAGTCAAAGGCACATCTTACATGGCAGCAGGCAAGAGAGGAAATGAAAACCAAGTGAAAGTATTTTCCCCCTCATAAACCATCAGATCCCATGAGACTTATTCACTGCCATGAAAATGGTATGGGGAGACTGCCCCCATGATTCAATTATCTTCCACCAGGTGCCTCCCACAACATGTGGAAATTATGGAGATACAATTCAAGATGAGATTTAAGTGGACACAGCCAAACTATATCACATATATATTTTAGAATAATTTTTTTTCTAATTCTGTGAAAAATATTACATTGGTAGTTTGATAGGAATAGCATTGTATCTTATCTGCAAATTGGTTTGGGCAGCATGGCCATTTTAACAATATTGATTCTTTCTATCCATGAGTATGGAATGTTTTTCCATGTATTTGTGTTATCTCTGATTACTTTGAGCAGTGTTTTGTAATCCTCATTGTAAACATCTTTTACCTCCCTAGATAGATATATTTCTACATATTTTATTATTTCAATGACTATTGTGAATGGGATTGAATTCTTGATTTGGCTTTTGGTTTGGACATTATTAATGGATAGAAACTCTACTGAATTTTGTGTATTGATTTTACACTCTAAAAGTTTCTTAAGCTGATTGTCAGATCTAGAAGCTTTTGGGCAGAGACCGTGGGGTTTTCTAGGTACAGAATTACATCAACTGAGGAGAGAGATAGTTTGACTTCCTCTTTTCATATTTTAATGCCTTTTTTCTTTTGCCTGGTTGCTCCGGTTGAGACTTCCAGTATTATGCTGAATAGGAGTGGTGAAAGTAGACATCCTCATGCTGTTCCAGTTCTCAGAGGGGATGCTTTCACCTTTTGCCCATTCACTGTGATGTTGGCTGTAGGTTTTTCATAGATGACTCATATTATTTTAAGGTATGTTTCTTTGATACCTAGTTTGCTGAGTCTCCCTCATTTTTTAAGAAAAATTTTGCAGGGTATAGACATTGGGGTTGCATTTTTTCTTTTTTTTATTTGTTTTGTTTTCAGCACTGCATCTTTTTTCTTTCTGGCCTACAAGGGTTCTTCTGAGAAACTCACTGATAATTTCATTGATCTTTTTTTGTATGTGAAAATTCACTTTTCTCTGATTGCTTTTATGATTTCTTGTCTTTGGCTTTCAATATTTTAGTAATGATGTGTCTCAGTGTGGGTGTCTTTGGGTTTGTTTTCCCTGATAAATTTTCAGCTTTCTGTATTGGTATATTTATATATTTCCTCATATGTAGAAAGTTTTTAACCAATATTTATTCAATTAAGCTTTACCTTTTTCAATGTCTCTTATCATTCTGAAATTTCCATAATGAGTATATTGGTCTGCTTGATAGCGTCCTATAAGTCCCTTAAGCTCTATTCACTTTTCCTTATTCTTTTTCTTTTATATCCTCAGATTCGTTAATTTTAAATTATTTGTATTCAATCTTGGCGATTCTGTCTTCTACATGTTACAGTTTGCTGTTGAACTATTCTTATAAATTTTTCAATTCAGTAATTTAATTTTTTACCTCCAGAAGATTTTGGTCCTTTATTTACCATCCCTACTTATTCACTGATATTCTTGTTTTGTTCCCATAATTATTCTAGTTTTATTTAGTCCTGTTTATGTTTATTTTTACTCTTTGAACATATTAATACCATTGTTTTAAAATTATTTTCTATTTAGTGCAAGCCTGTGTTTCTTTAGGATTATTTCTGGAGATTTATTTTGTTACTTTGAACGGGTCATGTTTCTGTTTCTTTGTATGCCTTATAATTTTTGTTGAAAATTGGACATTTGAAAAAAACAACTGTCTTTTCCAATCTTTGCAGATTGTCTGTGTGCAGAGAGAAAACCTTCACTTATCAGCCTGGCTTCAAGGGTTAAAACCTTCTCAGACCTTTTCTGTATGTGCATTTTTTGGAAGTCTGTGTGCAGGCTTGTTTCTCAATTATCCACCCACACACAACTATGTTTAAATGTTTTAATTTCCATAAGTTTCACCCCTGCTTTACCTCCTGCTTTATCTCTTGCTCCCAGGAACATACAAGTCTGCATTGCCTCTTCAGCTATTACATATCTTGGGATTTGCCAGTTTTCAGCAGTCTCCAACAGAGAGAAGCATTCAAAGTATGCCTCTGTTCCCCTTTGGAACTCTGACTCAGGTGAGATAAAATCTAATCACTCAGTCAGCCCCTAAAAAAGACCAATTTATTGCAAACAAGTTCCACTCTCTTCCTTCCATTTCGTAAAAGAAAACAGAAATTAGGGTGACTTTCTCCTGACCATGTTTCATTGCCCCAAGGAGTGGTGGGACAAGGGGTGAACCAAAACTCCGTAAAATTTCTTACCATTTTGAGTGTATTCATTTTTTGATTCATTTTCTTGGTTACAGCAAATCCTCGATTGGTTTCTAGAGCTCCCTAAAAGCTATTTTAGTCAAACTGTTGTTTGTTTGATATTTCTCTGGGGGAAATGAGTTTTGGCACTTCCTAGTCAACCATCTCCCCTTACCTTTATATATTATTTTGTATCTGTAAGTCTCTCTCTTCATTTACAATCCTAGCATTGTATATCTGTGCCTTTGTTAAAATTAACAAGTCTTACCAGACTTTTGTACTGTGATTTTAAAAATAGCTTTTTTTTTTTTTTTTTTTTTTTTTTGAGACAGAGTCTCACTCTGTCACCAGGTGCCAGGCTGGAGCTCAGTGGCATGACCTCGGCTCACTGCAACCTCTGCTGCCCGGGTTTAAGCAATTCTCCCTGCCTCAGCCTCCTGAGTAGCTGGGACTACAGGCACGTGTCACCACACCCAGCTAAAAAAATAGCTTTTTAAAGGTATAATTAATATTCAAAAAGAACTGCACTTATTTAATACTTACAATTTGATGGATTTTGACATATGCCAATACCCTGATGTCATTACCAAAATCACAACAGTAGACATATCCAATATTTCCCAAAGTTTCCTTGTGTCCTTTTGACTTTGTTTTTTGTGGTAAGAACATTTTAGTATGAAATTCTCCTTCTTAGCAAATTATGACGTGCACAATACCAGATTGTTAACTATAGGTACTATGTTGTACAGCAGGTCTCAAGAACTTACTCATCTAGCATAACTGAAACCTTGTACTCGTTGAACAATAACTAACATTTCTCCCATCCCCACCCCAAACTTGTTAACAAACACTTACTGTATTTTCTGCTTTTATGACTTATGGGTAACCTGATATAAGTTGAGTAACACAGTATTTGTCTGTAACTGGCTTATTTTGAGGAAGGACACCATTACATCCTCTTCAGC